>VNJV01003001.1:0-45028 GCA_008042635.1 Drosophila nikananu
AAACTAAGAAGAAAAAACCAAACCAGACTGAAACCGGTTGAGTTTAAGCCAAGTTACGATCAAAAAACCATTGAGGAGTTCGCGATTTTTAAGCCAAAAAAAATGTAAAATTGTCAAAAATTGGTCAAAAATTAGAAATGGAGTTTTAAATGCAGAAAAGTTCTCTATTAAAAACTAAGAAGAAAAAACCAAACCAGACTGAAATCGGTTGAGTTTAAGCCAAGTTAGATCAAAAACCACTGAAGAAGCGCGCGATTTTTAAGCCAAAAAAAATGTAAGGGGTTACATCGTAAAATTGTCAAAAATTGGCCAAAAATTAGAAATGGAGTTTTAAATGCAGAAATGTTCTCAATTAAAAACTAAGAAGAAAAAACCAAACCAGACTGAAACCGGTTGAGTTTAAGCCAAGTTACGATCAAAAAACCATTGAGGAGTTCGCGATTTTTAAGCCAAAAAAAATGTAAGGGGTTACATCGTAAAAATTGTCAAAAATTGGCCAAGAATTAGAAATTTAGTTTTAAATGCAGAAATGTTCTCCTATAAAAACTAAGAAGCAAAAACCAAACCAGACTGAAATCGGATGAGTTTAAGCCAAGTTACGATCAAAAAACCATTGAAGACAATAACGATATTTGGGCAATAAAAAAATTACGATATAAATATTTTATTTGTAGAAAAATATCGATATATCGATATTTTAATATATTTTCAACAACCCCAATTTTCTGCACTAGCCACCCGATGGCGTTGTCCAACACTAGCCTGTAAAACGTTTTCATTGAACGAAATATTTTTTGTTGTTCCTTTCGTTTTTCGGCGAAATTTTGGTTTAAAATTAATTCTACACCCTCGCTGGCGTACAATGTCCGATGACGACGATATCCAGTACATCAAGCGCCAGCGGACGGTCCACTACGGCTCGTTGGAAGAGACGGAGCGCAAGCGTCAGAATGCGGCGGCGGCGTCTGCCACAACAGCCGCACCGGCGCCGGCATCATCCTTGGGATCAGGAGCAGGAAGAGAAGGTGGGGGAGGTGGACCGACCACAACGGCGGGAGGCAGCACTGGTGGCCAGCTGGAGGACATAGACTCCGATGAGGACTACGAAGAGGCGTCGAAGAAGACGTCGGGAAAGCCGGGGGGCAAGCCGGGAAACAGTGCCAAACCGGCGACTGCACTGCCCACAGCAGCCACACTGGCCAACAAGATCGATGACGACTATTTCGATCTGGAGACAGAGATGGAGCGCGACAAAGTGGCTTTGCTGGAGGAGTTCGAGCGCAAGAAGCGCGCCCGCCAGATCAACGTTTCCACCGACGATGCCGAGATCAAGAACAACCTGCGCCAGTTGAATGAACCGATTTGTTTCTTCGGCGAAGGACCTGCCGAGCGGCGACGTCGTCTTAAGGAGCTGCTGGCCAATCTTGGCGAGAATGCCATCAATCGCGGGCGTGGCGCCGAGGATGCCGAGGAGCGAAAGGTGCAGTCGCGCGACCAGGAGCAGGCCACATGGTATCACGAAGGACCGGATACCCTGCGAGTGGCCCGGCTCTGGCTGGCGGACTACTCGCTGCCGCGTGCCAGGGACCGATTGCAGCGTGCCCGCGAGGCTCTGGAGGTACCCAGCGCAGCCCGTGCCGGTCGCATGGTGGAGATGCAAAAGAAGCTGCAGTCCCTGGCGCCACTTTGCTCCCAGGTGGGCGATACACGGCCGGTGAGTAGTGCCGCCTTTAGCGCTGACTCGTCGCTCCTGCTGACCGCTTCGTGGTCAGGCCTCTGCAAGCTGTGGAGCGTGCCTGACTGCGAGCTAAAGCAGACGCTGCGTGGCCATGCCAGCTACGTCGGTGGCGTGGCCCTGAGACCCGGTGTCCATGCCGACGAGGAGAACGTGGTGGCCATGGCTTCGGGCGGCCACGATGGCGCCGTCAAGCTGTGGGGCTTTAACAACGAGGAGTCCATCGCAGACATCACCGGCCACATGCCACATCGTGTGTCCAAGGTGGCCTTCCATCCGTCCGGCCGTTTCCTGGCCACTGCTTGCTACGATTCCAGCTGGCGGCTGTGGGATCTGGAGCAGAAGACCGAGGTGCTGCATCAGGAGGGTCACGCCAAGCCCGTGCACTGTCTGAGCTATCAGTCGGACGGAAGTGTCCTCTGCACCGGCGGCCTGGATGCCTTTGGGCGAGTGTGGGACCTGCGTACCGGACGTTGTATCATGTTCCTCGAGGGCCACTTGGGCGCTGTCTTCGGCGTGGACTTTTCGCCGAATGGCTTCCACATAGCCACCGGCTCGCAGGACAATACCTGCAAGATCTGGGACTTGCGACGACGGCAGCCGGTGTACACCATTCCCGCACACACAAACCTCATTTCGGACGTTAAGTACCAGCAGGAGTGCGGCAGCTTCCTGGTCACCTGCTCCTACGACTCGACGACCAAGATCTGGTCGAACAAGACGTGGCAGCCGCTGAAGACGCTGCAGGGCCACGACAACAAGGTCATATCCGTGGACATCTCGCCGAATGCGCAGTATATAGCCACCACGTCGTTTGATCGCACATTCAAGCTGTGGTCGCCCGATAGCTGATTCTAAACTAAGGATTTTCATTTTGATTTTTCATTTTCGATGCCACACTCAGACAATCTCCATATTGCGTGCGATTTGTGCTGTTTCTCTTTCTCCTTTTCTTGTTATTTCAGAGACAATAGCCCAAGGAAGTTTTTACAAACAATTCAAGTTTTCGTTTTGTATAACACAATTTGTTGTTGTTTTTGTTAGGCGAAAGGCAGCGGCCATGCAGCGCGATATTGCATTTCGTAAATTTAAGAATTTTTTATTGAAATTGTTAATAAAAAACAAACATTTTTGGTAGAAAATTGCCTTGTATACTTTTATTTTTAAAGGGAGTCTAATATGTAACTTGTTGCTCTTGGTTTCCTAAATTCTTTGACTTTGGTGATGAACTTGGGAGTTATTGAACAAATTAAGGCAAATTTTGTTCAGAATTGTAGCTACATTGGCATGTTGCCAGCAACAAAAATTGTTGCTCAACATTTTCCGCCATCTTAGCTGAACTTGTGCAACATCCATATGTTGCCAGCCACAAAGGATGTTTCTAAATATGTTCCTAGCTACATTTCCTTTCGCTTTCCCGCTACTTAAGCTTTTTTTACTTGTTTTTCCATCTAAATCGTAATTTTCAGCTCCAAAAAAAAAGGGAATGAATAAACGGAAATATGATTATTATTTGTATATAGTTTTTCCATTTAATTTCTTTTCGTATATTGTTTTTTGTTGTTTTTTGTATGACAAATCTTAGACAATTAGTTTGAATTTTAACTAAAATTTAACTACCACAGATAGGTTGCAATTACATACATACATGTAAATGTATATGTCTAATATATTAATTATAGATTACAGATTACACATATATAGTTACACATTACAGATTTCTCAATTTACTTGTCGCATTTCCATCAGTTTCTTTTTAATTTTCCTTTTTAGTTACGCTTTATATCTTCGTTTCGCGTTGAGATTTTTACACAGAATTAAATCGTAATCCATATATAGGTATTATGTAGAATATGGAGCAGGGATCCTGGGGTTCGGGTTCGGGTTAGGGTTCGGCCTGGGCTTGGACGAGCTCAATTTCTAATGCAAATTGTTTTCAATGAGGTCTCCCGGTAATAGGAGATGCCACTCTCTCCTCTCACTTAACTAAATACATAACTCTTGCACTAGGCTAAAAAACTAGACAAAATGATAACTAATTAACAATTAAGGTAAACGTTTATTGGAAATCTCTCAGCTGCTGCGCCAAGCTCTCGTCTCTGTCTCTGTCTCTGTCTATGTCTCTGTCTGGGATTTTCCCTCCCCCTAGACCGTTGTATCCGGCGCCGGTGAGATGGGCTGCTTGGACTCAGACACCTCCAGGGAGCGTCCATTGGCCGTGAGACTGCCGCCATCCTGGGGATCCTCTGGCGCAATGTCTATGCGGTGTGCCTTGCGCCAGACCACCAGGTCCATGAGGAATGCCAGGAACATGATGCCAGCCGTTATGCCTAAAGAGGTTAATGGTTAAATCCAGAATTAGTATTCTTATTCCGCTTCTTTTTAATTTTCTTGGAGCTTTAAGGGCTCTTAGACTCACCTAGAAAATAGTGCCTAAAGGTATCCGCATCGTAAAGCGAACAGGCTCCATGCTTGCCGCACACCGACTTCCAGATGAGGCAGGCGGAGTCCACAACGGCGCCGTAGATGATGGGACAAGGAACATTGCCGAACAGGCCAATGGCCGACTGTATCACACCCATGGCCATGGCCTTATCTGAAGGAGGGATTACCAATTAATCAGTTGAACAAATTGATAAATTTATATATGTAATTGTCCCTACCTTTGGGATGTGTACATCGCATGACGAGCAGCATGCTGCCCACCTCGGAGGTGGAATGCATAAATACGCAAATGGCAAAGATCAGTATAAAGTAGATGAAGTTCTTGCAGTTATTATCACAGTAACCGTTGACCGCCTCCGGAGCTGTATGTCGGGATATGAATATATATAAGAAGGATGTGTTGTAGAAGCAGGAGGACTGAGCTCACCATCTGGAATGCAAGCGCAGTCGGAGTATAAAGTGCGATTATCGCTGGGCCGCAGCGAGGCGCTGCTGCATCCCGCATGGCAGGCCGAGATGTACATCTTGCCATCGGCGCAAATGGGGGCAAAGTTCTCCTTATCACAGGTACAGTCGACAGCGGCGCTGCAGGTGGGCTCGATCAGAGCGGGACTATAAGGGGAATATTAAGAAATTTCCCTTACAAAATCAAGGACACCTCCTCACCTGTTGCCATCGCTCGCCTTGTAGCCGGCAAAGTCATTCATGCTGCAGCCAATGAACATCAGGATGATCATGCCCACGGAATACACAAGGGCTGTAAAGGCTATCCAGGCAGCCACACCTCTTGCCGTGGGCTTTCGCTTCAGGATGAAAAGGCCAGAGATGACGATGCCAATGCCCATGACCAGGATGCCGCAGAAGGCGGCAATCATATTGGCATCGTATGTAGCCAGCCGGAATTGAGTCTCCAAGTACTTGGGCAGGAACGTGTACAAACCAGCGATGGGCAGCAGGTGGAACACACAGGAGGCAGTGCGGAACATCAGGATGTCGTTGCTCAGCTGACGGCGCACCGTCTTGGGAAAGTCTGGAATATAAAATAGAAAATAATACTCGTAAGTAAATAATAAAACAATATAATTAGTTTAACAACTCACCTTTCAGCTTGGGCTTCTCCTCTGGCTCTGCCGGAGGAGCTGCAACCGCATTGGCCGCCGCCTGGGATTGCTGCTTGCCCCTCAGCTGCTTGGGAAACGAGAACATGGCAATGGAGGCCAGCAGCATAAGACTGCCAATGGCCACGGGTCCCAGCCACCAGGCACCGATCCAGCGTGGATCGGTGGCATCGAAGCCGGGATTGGAAAGGTTCACGTACCAGCGGGTGCAGAAGCTGCCGAAGATGAAGCCGGAGGCGGGACCCAGGATACGCATGCCAATGGTGACGGCCATGTACATGGGCGATTGCTTGCTGCCCACATTGTCGTCGATGTAGGGAATGCCCAGGGTGGCCACCGCCGTCTGGCCAATGCCCGAGCTTAGGAGGCTGCCAAAGAAGATGCACAGCACAATGACAGTGATCTTGGAGTGGGAGGCCTGCTCCAGCTGCTTCTCCTCGTTGCACTCACTGCCCGACATACTGGCATTGCCGCCCGGGATGCATAGATTGGGATTCAGGGTCATCATCTCCGACCCATGACTGGCATTGAGCCACATCGAGGAGGTGGACTCAACCGGCTGCGGCTGCTGCTGCAGGATAACGGTGGAGTGCATCAGCTGCTCCCCGAAAATGAAGTGGGGCAGGGCACAGGCAAAGGCGGCTATGGAGAAGAGGACCATGCCGCAGGCGATCCACCGCGGACGATGACCCCTTCCCGCGAAGTAGGTCAGCAGCATGGCCGTGCAGATCTGACCCATCTCGCTGGCGCTCAGCAGAAGCCCCGTCGTCTTGGACTTGATCTGGAAGAGCTTCTCAATGGTGGTGATCACCGACACGAAGTAGGTCATGTACATTCCCTGCAGGATGTAGGCCAGCAGGAAGACCACCATGAAGACGTGTGTGGAGGCGAATTTCCTGGCCCATCGGGGTCGGCAGCCAAACAAACCGCAGCTGGACGCGGCATCCGCCGAGGAGGAGCCACCATTAAGGTCCGAATCAAAGTCGGACTCCTCGGACTCACTGGAGCGAGGAGGCAGCTTGTAGCCGCCAGTTAGAGGCGCCTGTTCGTGGGCATACTTCTCGCTGAGACTGAGACTGTGTCCATGTCCATGCCCATTGGAGGTGCCATTGTTGTTGGTGTGGTTGCCATTCTTGAGGTCCTCCACCGCCGGACCCTTCCACTCGTTGTTGTTGCTCGGCGTGCTCTCGTAGAGCACTGTGCTGGGCGGCGGCGTTGTGGCCACCTCGCCGCCTCCGTTCTGGGCCAGAAGCGGTGTGAAAGCTTGGCTGGAGTCACGCCGACCGCCGCCGCCATTCTGATGGTAGCCATTCACCTGACCATGTCCATGTCCGTTGCTGGGCTTGCCGCCGCCGCCCAAGGATGCGGCCTGAGTGGCTCCAGCCTCCACATCCCCATTGCTTTTCGTCATTCTGCTGGCCACTGGAGTTCCTGGGAGTCCTGGGAATTTATGGATTGGATATGCTCCTAGATCTCAACTGGGTTTCTGTAATCTCAAGGGTGTAATCTCAGCAGCAGTTCTAGGTGCTCTTGGTCACTGCCTGTTGTTCCATATTGTTGTTCCCATTACTTCCGACTTGGATTCGGTTTCTCGGTTCTGTACATTCGATAATTTTTGGCTGGTATATTGATATTGGCCCCAAAAACGAGGTAGATTGAGGTTGATCTGGTTTCTGATAACAGTTCTATATATTCTTTGTTGCAATATGGCAGTGTTGCGGGTTCTGAAAAGAGGAGAGAGTGAGGAAAAGAGGATTAGTGAGAGAACGTGAATAAAATGGGTATTATATTATTATGTATTTTATTTATTTCATACATAATTAAATAAGACATTTAAATATTGATTTTTTTTTAAAGTTGATTATAATTAATTATGTATTTTTTGTATCTCCTAAAACATTTTTTAGAATTAGATTTCTATTATGGGGGCCTGACAGTTATGCAATAGAATCTTAACTATACTATACTATAAAAAATATTTTAAATTTTATTTAGGTACCTATAGTAATCTAAGATTTGTATCATTTAATTTAATGTGTTATTTTTCCGTACCTTTATATATTAATAAACTGTCTAAAAACTACTGATAATTGTAAATAAATTATAAAAGACACTGTTGAGATACACAAGTATTAATCTAAAAATAAAAATAATAAAATAAAATGAATAAATTATAAATTATTTACTTTATGATAATCATAATAATATTTTTAATTTAATTTATTTAATTTGTTTTCCATTTTCGAAATATTTACTCACACCAATAGCTTTTACTTTATAAATTTCAGACAATTACAAGGACAAACTGAGTTTAAGTTGAAATTTAGTCAACGCATTTAAATTGTATTTTAAAAACACCCACATATATGTGCAAAAATCATTTATTTTTTAATATCTAATCTAATATTTTATACTTTTGTCATAAAGTAACTCCGCACAATACGTTTTATATGGAACTATAGCTTTGAGAACCCAACGCAGACTGCAGGAAAGAACGCAGAACCCACTGGAACCCATACACTTGCCAAAATGAAAGTGGGAAGCAGAGGAAACCTTATCGGTTTTTGCCAAAAAAAATATATATATACAACATATATGCATCAAAAACGCAGTCGTGCGAACAGCATGCGACAAATTGTTAGCGAAAGCTCTTTATTTAGCATTCTAAATCGTATTTTTTTGGCAATTGATAAGCCAACACCTTGGAAGTTCAAGGTTGAGCTGATAACAACTTTCGGGCACATGTGGGATTTTTGGTTAGCTAATTTGATTGCAGTTTTTTAAATAATTATGAAAAAAAATTAGTTTCTTAAATATTTTAATAAATATTCTTATTTTCTAGCTGATTTTTAAGTTTTTTCTGGTAAATAAAATGATTCCCAAAGAGTGATTTATTAAGGTATGGCTTTCTACGACAGAATAATTCTTACAATTCCATTAACCCAATAATCTTGCCTTGTATTTATATTATATTTGCTAACCCATATATAAAAGTGTATAAGACTGTATATTTAATATGCAAAAACAAATATTAAAACAGTTTGTCCAAATTCCGCTCTACTCGTATCTCACTTTACGTTCCCCTCTTTTCTTTTTTTATTCGTTTTGCCAAAATTTCAATGTCAAATATTATTCGCAAATTCGTTTCTAAACATTTGCTTATACATACACCCATTTACGCTTCTGTGTGTGTGTTTGGGTTTATAAAAAAGCAATGACGGAATTTAATTTCACTTTCCGCCGGTACAGCCGCTCTTTTGGTTCCATTGCAATCGCAATCGCAACTCACTGGCTGCACTCGCCAATCTTATCACTATGCCCGACCTCGATGATAAGGAAAGTGAAATTGTCCCTAAGTATACATCCATATACACCCTGCACATGGAAAAATAAGAATCTGTTTCTCTTAAGAATTTTAAAATTATTGAGATACAGGCAACTCTCAAAGGTTGAGTAGGAAAATCAAGGAAAGAAAGTCATGGAAAGGCTGTAAAAGAGTCATGATAAATTCCATGTTTTAGTTAATATAAAATATTAAAAAAATATTAACAGAGTTCTATATACTTCCACAAAATATTTGTAATATATTTTCAAACAAAGTATCAGCAATTACTAAAACCATTAATTATTTTGAAATATAAAATGAACAAGAAAATTCGTTTAAGAAATATCTATATTGAAATTCTTGTTTCTTAATTAAAATTCTTTTTAATTTAAACTTGACGCACAAATTATTATTTAAATTTAAAATTTAAGTCAAGCTCGAAAACCTATAAAATCTGTAAATAATTTAGTGATAAAGCGTATAACTTTCTAATTTTTTTTCTTTTACTCTTTTTACTTATAGGAAATCATGACTTTCCAAATTATTTCTATACATATTAAACAATTAAAATGTTCCAGTTTTTCTTCACAGTGTAAGCTCCTAATGAAAACAGCAGTGAATAGAAGTGCGCAGGCAGAGCAGGAGGCGTCTCCTGTGGGCCTTAAGTATTTATTTTCCTTTCTTTTATTTATTTATTTTATATTTTTTTGCTTAGCCCCCCTAAACGTTGGCCTTGAATTCGTGTTGTTATTGCTGCCAATGATGGTTTCTTACTTTTTCCTCTGTTTTTCATTTGATTTTATTTATTGCGCATTTTGTGCTTTTGATTTCTGTTTGAAATGCTTGGCTTTCGTTGTTGTTGTTTCAGTGGAATGCTTGTGAATTGAGGGAATATTTATTTATGCATAATTAGAGATGAATGGGAGTAGCACGTGCTTAATAAGCATTCCTGATTTGATTGCAGATCGAAATTCCATCAGCAGCTAAACAGAACATTAGTTGTAAGTGTAACCAAGGCATAAGGAAAATATTAAAAAATAATTGAAATATTCCAGATACAAAAGTATATATGTATGTACAACGTAAAATATAGCTTTGTTATGGGGAAGTTTATTAATGAAAGATGATTTATGACTTCAAATGCTTGGAAATAGAGAGCTTCGCGTTGTAATTACTTTTCAGATAAATTTTAGTTTGAAGTATTAAGAGAAGTTCTCTTTCGTATGTATGATTTAAGTATCTAATAATAATAGCTTTGGGTTTATCATACATTGTAAAGGTCTTTAAAAATGTTTACCTGTGACATCACACACAGCCCGTAATGTAAATTTCCAACTTAATCTTAAGATAAGGCCCTTGGCTTTATCTTTAGTTTTCCTTCTTATCTGTTTTTCACACTTTCCCACAGTTATTTTTTGTTTGTTGTTTTCTGTAGGTACTTCTAACTGATTCTAAACGGTGACGTACCTCTGGCTGGGCCAACAAAGCCAGTAGTTTAGCACTGGCTGCTGGCCACTTATCGCCACCATCGCTGCATAATCGCCAATGCTCCTGGCTTCCTCATCCAAGAAACAATCTTACACATAGAAAAATGTATGGAGTTTATAGAGAATAACTGACAAATTCAAATGCTGGCTAAGAATGTATCTTAACCTAAACATATTTCATTAATTATTTGTATCTTTTTTCCTCTGCATTATCAATTAACGTTCAAGAAGCACTTATTCATTATGATTCCTTTGCTTTTTTGGGGATAATTAATTGCCTTTTATATGTATTATTTCCCTTTAATCTTCCCCTTTTTTCACCCTGTGCAGTCCACAAAAAAACAGTTTAAACTTTAAAGTTACTCCGGTGCACTTGCTGGCGAGACCTGGTCTGAACCTGAACTCCTGCAGTTACCAGTTTGAGGCTAAGTTCGAGTGGCAGCAGCAGCAGCGGATGGCTGGGCTAGCTGGGGCTCAAGGCTCATTGAACCCTGGGCTCTGGACGAGCTGGAGAACTGACCAGGTTGCGAACCTTCAGCCATCCAGCCAGATGCTTATGCAAGATCTAACCATCTATCTAAAACATATTGGCTTCAATTCGGCCTGATGGATGGTTAATTGATCAATTTGCTGCAAGTGTTGCTGGCTGACAGCCAGATATTTGCCGATTTATCAGTGTCAATCATAATAAATGCAATTAAACCGCCCCGTTTACGAAACTATCGAAATCGGGGAGGAAAAACTATGCGAATACTGGTTAGGAGCGATCGATCGGGTAGATGGCGGCCGAGGTTTCCATTTCAATTGGACCCGCAGCACTATCATCATAGCTACAATGTGAGAAAATCAACGAGGGATTCTTACACTACAGCACAAATTTAATTTGAAGGTTCTTGGGGTGAGATATAAAACTAGGGTTTAATCAGAAGTTTTTTGCTGCTTTTTTACAGGTTAAATGGAAGTTGTGAAATCTATCTAAGGTAAGTGTTTCATAGAAGCTTTTAAATATATGTAACTTCTTGGTTTAATTATTACCATTTTGTAAAGAATTTATTAATTTAATTCTCACTATTAATCTAAATATAATCTATATGCTTCTTTGAATTAATTTCCCCTGATCTTAGCCCTTGTCAGCTAGTGTAACAAGAATGGTAATGCTTGGTTGGGGCGGGCGGTGGAAAATACAAAAAAAAACAAAACGGGGAGTTGCACTTTTTCTCCGCTCATAGCGTGTGGATTTTCCGGTTTTCCCGGCAACTTGCAACTTCGCCTTCCCCTTCCGCCTTCCGTCTTACATCGTCGCCGTGGCTGCCCAACTACGTAACTGAGTTATGTACGTGTGTTTCGGCGAGTGTATACGGGTATTTCCACGGGTGTGCATTTGAATTGCGCAAGCGCAACTATTGCAAATTGCATACCGCGTTGCTGTTGCTGCTGATGTTGTTGCTGTTGCTGCTGTTGTTGCTGCTGCATGCCAACATGCAACAAAACCAGACACGCGGGCAACGTGCTGACTAGACGCTGACAGCAGCAATATCACAACAGCAACATGGGTATTAGGGATGAAAAAATCAATAAAAGAAATATTGTTAAGTATTGAAAATTTAAATATATTTTAAAATATGATTTTCCATATACAAAAATCGATTCATATTAAATAACCTATATGGAATAAGGGATGCTTTCGATCACAAACTAGCCTTTGGTTTGTCAAATTAAACTACATTATTAGTTATATATCGTTTCCAGAATAAACAAAATATCTTAAATTGATAGAAAACATGAAAAATATTGTTAAGGAACGCTAAGTTATTAATAAAATATTTTTTACACCATGAAAAGGTTTCCAATTGTATTTCATTAATTTGACCTTAATTAAAATTAGTCACATAAATTTCCAATTTCGCATGACATACGTTTGGATATATCGAAAATATCACTATTGTATGCATAATTTATCGATCAAGCCTCTATAAAATATTAAAAATATGTTCAAACCATATTTTAAATTGATAAATAAATGAATTTTAGATTAGTTTAGTTTTTTTTTGCTATAAATATATCGCTATATCTGCCACTTCTAGTCGCCACGAACAAGTGCCAAAGCCGCAGAGGAGAAGAAAGCCCCAACAATGGAATGGCTAGGAGCGGCATTGAAAGTAAATTGCACACTCGACCAGCAGCAAGCCAGCAGCAACCAGCAACGGATGCCAGGTTGCCAGTTGCAAGTCCAAGTTGAAGCCGCAAATGCTGTTAAAGCCAGAATCTTGGAAAGAAGAGCTCGGAAAAGTGGTTTAACCACATTTCACTTTTAGCATAGAAACGATTTAGAACTTGTGTGTGTCTGCTAGAGATTTGCCATCAGAGAATCAACACAAAAATCATGAAGAAGTTAGACAAAAGATTGCACAGATAATGTTAAAATTAAAATAAAGAATTAGAGTTGGTAGAGCTTCAACAGAAAAACATATTGGATATATCTAGAAATTTCTGTGACACTTTATACAATGAGAAATTAAAGAAACCCATTTATTTGCTTTAATTTCCCGACTTTCCTACTATTTATATTCCCCCCCAGACATTGAGTCACTTGCTCGGTTTATTTCTCTAGGGTCTCCGTCTCCGACTCTCCGATTCGCTGACCAATCAGATATCCATATGTTTATATGAAGCGAATTGTTTATGCTTGTATTTTGACTTTGACCTTCACATTGAGAACTGAACTGAAATTTGAACCAGAAGCTCGATTTGTGTAAACAAAAAATGTTAGGATGACAATAACAATAACAGCTGGCCTGTGTGACAAACGATTATATTATTAATACATCAGCCCACTTATATACTCCATATGGAGCTCTTATATATATTTTATAATTTTTCTGCTAAATTATACAGTGTTTTTTTATTTTTTTTGCGGGCTTAAAGTGCCGAAATTATTTAAATTTTTGGGGCAGCAACAAACCCGTATGATTCAGCCCAGTTTTTTGTATTTTATTTTATTTGCAATTTGCTTAATCCTATTACGGAAAATTAATTTGGTTAACGTGAAAAAAGGCGCCATAAAACAACTCACCAGAGCGAAATCGGGGCTTAAAAAAATTAAATTTCAAAGCGATCAAGATATCAAACAAATCCCAAAGATATATACACGGATATTTAAGCTTGTACAGGCTTATGCTTTTATTTTCTGTTGTTGGGTGTCTCAAAGTGGAACAACCATGTAATATATGTATATATATATAAATTCAATAAGAGGTACATGATTCATGACAGGGCAAAAGGTGTGGCTCTCTTTCCGAAAAAAACAATGACAACAAAAATACTTATAACATTTAAATAAAGGTGGAAAATTTGGAGTGGAGCGGGCAATACTCTTTCAAGCATTTAATTTAAATAAAATTAAATTAATACTTTAAACATAGTAAAACATAGTATTCGTTGTCACTGTCATACTTTTTGAATTTCTAAAAAAAATAAAGAAACTTTGTGCACCTTAAATATTCTCTAAAATATATATTTCAAATAACTTAAACTATGTATATATTTCTTATTTCACTCACTTCAAATACACTCAATTTCAATTTATTTCTCTTTAGCTTTCCTTTATTCACGCATTAATTTGCTTTGAAACAAAACTTCCTTTTTGACGTCGGCGCTTGTTAAAAATCTGAGAAAGGTAAAAACACCAAAATGCCAACCAAAACGAAACGGAAAAAATAAAGAAAAATTAACAAGCTCAAAATGGCAGCCAAGTGTGCATAAATTTTTGAAATGTTCGCAACAGGCTGTGCCAAAAAAAAATACAAAAAAACCGACTTAATGAAATGCAATCAAAAAGGCATTCCAGGAGGACTGCATTAAGACCGACCTGGACTTGGACTTGGAATTGGAATTGGAACTGGATGTGCAGTGCTACCTGGTAACCGCTCCTCCGATTCCGATTCCGATCCTCCGATTCTGATTCTTATTCCAATTCCCCCAAATATCTCGCCCAAAGATCAGTACATGGCGCTGACGTGACGTTCTGGAGTCAGTCCCAAAAAAATAAAAGAAACAAAAAACAGATATTCACATTTATTTCCCGCCTGGACATATACAACCTATATAGGTACGCATATACTGAATAAATGCGAACGAGAGAACAGCTTACATTTGTCATTTCGCACGGACTGTGGGGCAATGTTGATGCAAAATGGGGTTAATTTTTTGAGATAAAATATTGAGGAATAAATAAAGACTTTTTAAGAGAATTTAGGAAGTTTCTATTGTAAACTTACAGAATAATTTACTTGGTAATAAATTATGAAATCAAATGTTGAAAGAATTGTGGTAATGAATTATAAAATCCAATGAACTGAGAAATACCTATTCTGAGTTCACTTTTAGAAGTGTTACTTAAGATTTGCATATATTTATAAGAAATAATATTTAAATATAAATAAGAAGAACACTGTATACTAAACGTTCAGGGTTTTAAAACTACAAAATCTAACAAATATATTTTAATATTTAATATATATTAATATATTTAATTATATTTTTTTTTAAACCCTTTTCCTTCATCTGTCCACTGTAACTTGAAAGAAAAGAAAGCTTGTTCCAAGAGCGCCAAAAAAGAAGCTTAATTTAAAACAGAGAACCTTCTCTGTCTGATTGATTGAGCCGCTGATTTAAGCGGCTTTTCGTTGGGCACCAGGACAGCCCCGATTTCTGGACCAATTTCGACAAGGATGAGGTGTTAACTTGCCTTAAATGTATTCCCTTCGACCCAAGAGGGTACCGTTATGCGGCTAATTGAAATTTTATAAATTGTTCCCTGTCATTCGCCCAAACTTCAGCATTTCCCAAACTCCCTTCAGCTAATTTAGCATAATTTATTATAGTAGCAGCATTGATTTCTCCAATTAGCAACCAATTATACGCCAGAGCTTCGCCATGCGCAAAAGTTTAGCTCATTATTTGCATAATTTCAAGTAGACGAGAAGAATGCCCAACTCAAGTGTTTTGGTTCCCAAAGTTAGTTCACTCGAAGTGTCAAGTGGGTTCTTACAAAAAAAAATGAAGGAAGGAAAATAAGTAGAAAAATAGCTAAATAAATAAAGAAATAGAATAGAATAGAATAGTCTGGAAGAGAGCAATAGAAATTCGCTTGGATACAAGACCATCATTACTCATGAATATTTGTTTATGAAAGTACTTAGCAGGTTTTTTTTTTCGCCATCCGCTTCGCCACCAAAAAATTATTTCAATTGTTTAACGAACAAAAAATCCCTGCATAATATTTTTCGGTGAGTTCGTGTTTGTAATTTTTTATTTATTCAATTTTTTTTTTTTGTAAATTTCCACTTGGCACTCTTTTATTTGGGTTTCTTTCCTTAACTTCTTTGGGCGCCTGACTTTTTATGGCGTTCCATTTTAAATTAGTTGTTTACTTAAGTAGAATTTTGAATGGTTTTCGTGTGTCTCCTTTTTGTTGTTTGTCAACTTACTTATTTTTTGTTGAGTTGCTGAGTTTTTTTTTAGTTGGTGGAGTGTGGGCGCGGTAACTGAAAGTATAAAGAAGTTTATGGGGAAATAAGTTAGATATATTGTTGAAAAGTATTGTAAATTGTTTAGAATTATAATATGAAATATATTTATATTATATTTTCTAAGTTACACACATAATTTCAGTCTTTTTAAAGTTCTTAAGATTAATTATTATTTAATTTAACTGAGGAAACTATCTGAATTTATTTTAATTCTTTATTTAAATCTGTTAAGTTGTGTTTAGAGTAAGAATGTAAAAAAGGAATTTTGTGGAGCATTTTTTAAATGTAAATGTATTTTCTTTATATTATTTGTAAAGTTTTATTAAGGAAAATCAATAATTTAACTATAAATAAATTATGTAAGTTCTTCTTAGTAAAACTATTTATATTGATTTAGGAATTTCCAGGTCATAAAAATACACTGGCTTCATAAAATACACACTCGGTCATAACTATAAATACACCCGTTTAGTTGGGTCATAACAATTACGGCCAAAACGATTAATGCTTGTTAAAGTTTTTCCATTTTTCTTGTTTAATTCACTTGCAATGCGGCGCGTTAATAAAAATTCAGCGAACATTATTAACAAGGAAAATACATGTAAACATTAACAAACTCACACAGACACACACATGCACACAATATTAAACAACAAGAAAACGTATTAAATGGGGGCAATTAATGTAAATGCAAATCTTGTGCCTACAGCTGAGCAAAGGCAACAAAAACAAAAATAGTTGCTGGCGGCAGAGAAGAATGTTATAAAAATAAAAAGATAAATGAGCACAAAACCGTCTGCATGCTGCTGTGTGAGTGAGTGCGGGACAAGCAAAATTGCATTGAGATAGGTCAGTCACACACGCACACCCATGCACCGGCTAGTGCAGCCTTCTCTGTCTCTCTCTCTCTCACTCTCTGTCTGCAATTTATAGCTTTAATTTCAATATGCAATCAAAGCTGGCCTAATTATGGCATATAGGGGTGGTATTTCAAACTTTAAATTTGAATATAAACCCTCGGGGGTATAGAAATTAAAGGGGGAATATAAAGAAAACGAGTTTCCGTTTTTTTTTGCATCCATGTAAAACTTACACAATCCCCTCTCTTGCCAGCGCTCTCTCGATTCACTTTTCTTTGTGCAATTCCAATAATTTAGCAAAGAGAGAGCCTGAGCCAAAGCTCTTTGGCTATTGCTGCTGCACCAGAGCGGAAGAGCTGTTGCATTTGCAGAGAGAGAGGAAGTGCAAAAAAGAGAGACAGAGAGAGAGGGGTTGTCATCTCTTCGGTAACTTGCACTTTCTGCTGCACATTTTTGTGGTTGTCTTAAATAGTAGTAGATTTTTTAATTAATATAATAACACTTAAATAATAATAATTATAATATGCTAAGTAATCCAAATTCCAAATAGAATATAAAATAGGACAACATTATTAAATACAATACTCCCACATTTTATTGTCAACAATTTGGTGTTCCTAAAATTTACTTTTTAACATTTTCTCGTACACTAAAGTATTTATTTCACAACTTATATTTAAACCTTTTCATTTTTACAACATTTCTTTATTTAATGTAATTTTCCCACTAGCTTTTTCCCACAATAACAACCCTTATTTGCAGATTTATCCGAACCTAGGACAACAATTAAATAAGTGTCTGAGGCGGGGGAAAATCAAAGCAATAGAATAAATTCAACCCCCAAAGAGCTTTTCTTCTGTATTTTTGGCAAAAGCAAAAGTAAAAGCTTTCCAAAAACCAAAGGGAAGGAAGGGAGCGTTTTATATTTACCAGCCAAGGAATACAGACAACCAAGAACTTATTGCGCAGTAGACGGAAAATGGTATTTTCCTCTCGTCTAGACAGAGGACACAAATATTTATTAAGGATTTTAACCTTATCTTTATCTTTTATACTTAAATCTATTTATCAAGGCTAAAAAATTTACTATTAAATATGTTAATAAAATATAAGCATAAATAGGTGTATTAATTGTGCAAAATGCAACTTTGGTCACACAACTTCTATATATACATTTAGTTTCAAACAAGAAAATCATTACTAATTACTTCTATAATTTATATTACACCGGAATTATAATTCTTAAATTACATTTAGTCACTAAAATTAAATTAAACAAGGCTTCTTTTCGCTAAGAATCACATCCCTTTGGTCTTTTATGGTGACATAAGTGAGTGAAAGTGAATTTGTAATGAAAACGAAATTCAAATTCGAAATGAAAACGAAATTATTGCAAAATCTAGACACGCACACAGGCAGCTGACTAACGGTTGCACTCTCTCTCTCTCTATCTCTTACTATCTCTCTCTCGCTCTGTGGCTCTCTTGCTCTCTGGAAAAGTGCATTGACTTGTCCGCCTGCTGTTATTCCCTGCCTCTGTATGGGTGTTATTTGCTGAGCTGCATGCCAATGTGTGTGTACGTGTGGCCAAGATTGCATTTGCCAATTCCAATTTGGATTTTCGCATCTTGTCGGCGGCGACTTCTCGTGTTTATTGCAAAATAAATACATATGCAGATATCGTAAAGTCGGCCCCCGCCGGGGTGTGCATTTCCTGAAGCTTTTCCTACTTCACCGAGGGGGGGCGTCCATTTTTCCAGCTGGGCGTGTCTTTGCAGTGATTCATAGAAGATTGATTCTTTAAATAAACTTCTGAAGGGTGTGGATTTTCGAAAGATTAATAAATTGGGTATATTTTCAACGCACATAAAATATTTAAATAATTTTAGACACCTTTTTTGAGGGAATTTATTCGTTTAAAACTTAGTAAAGTATTTATTTGTTAACATTTTCAATAAAATAATATTGTATTTTATATATACTAATTCAATATTTACTTTTTAACCTTATTTAAACCAGTTTTGCTGGTTTATAGATCAGGAAAACTATTTTTACTATTTATTTTTGAAAATTTTAAAGTTCCCGAAAACCCATTCTTTATTCATTCTAAATAAAAACATTAAATTGGTAATAATACTAAGCAACAACCTAACCCATAATCAGTCACCTCTCCTCTTACTTTGTAACACATGGCGTATGATTTATTTTCCGCCCGCATCGCGTATACGCCCCAGTGGCACCGAATACACAACAATAACGAAAAATATAATCAAAGCCGCTGCACTTTACTGCCCTTTCCAATGCAATAAAAAGAAATAAAACCTTTGCCGGATTTGTAATCCGTTTTCATTGTAAAACCGAAACAAAATCCGTTCCCAGGTCCCCATGTTTCCCAGAGCAATGCAACCAGAATAAGAAAGTGGATGTGGATGTGGATGTGGATGGGCTCGAAACTAGTTTAGTAGGAAGATCGCAGATCGTTACGTGGCGTTTAATTGAATAAGTGCCCCGAGATTGAGGCGATTCGAGTCAAGTCGCCAGTCGAGACGAGACGAATGTGTGCTAAATTGATTGAGTCGCTTGGTGAGTGCCATAAATTAAGTGCACAAACATGGGGACAAGTCTGCAGCGGCGGATTTGCAGTTGCAAATCACAAATCGCGAATCGCGAATCGCGAATCTGGCAACACACACATATCGTATAATTTCCACAAAAAATGCACAAAAACCGCAGCCAAAACGGAGACAGAAAGCGAAAACTGGGTCAACCTGATGCAGAGCAACCTACGCAGCATCAGCGGCAGCTCCTCCACTCACATTCGCAGCCATAGATGCAGGCCGAAAAAAATAGCAACAAAACTAACACAAAAAATAATATAAATGGGGAAAAAAGAAGTGTAACCCACGACGACGACGACGAAGACGACGTTTCGCTTCATTTGCTCACAACACTGGAAAAGTAAAAAGCGGCAGCTACACGACGACGCCAAATTTATGTCTGCTGGATTTCACCCACGCAGCAGCAGTTGCAGCAGTTGCAGCTCTCCCAATAAAAAACAGCAGCAGCAGCAGCAGCTTGATGTATTCACGGAACTTTAATTACTTCCAGTACCTTATTTATTTACTTAATACCTGGTTAATCGCATTCTTATCAGACACACGTGCTGCCCCAAGTGCACGCCAGAAAACATTCCACAGTTTTAGAGATAATACAAAAATCAAAACATTGTAACTGCAGACTAAAAACAAGGTTGCTAATCAGCAGAGATAAGCCTTAAGTTTGTAAGTTACATTTTGCTATTGTAAAAATTAAGGGGAAACACTAAAAATGGGATTCTATTTCAAAAGTTAAACCCTTCTTTACAAGCAATCCTTATTCAGCCTATGATTTTTAGCTCCTAAATAATCTTCACCTACTATAACTATAAGCTAAGAACATAAATATAACTCTGAAAATAATATAAATTTTTCCATGATGATTGTTGTATGCAAATATTCCCTCTATAAACTTCATTATATTTCGTTTCCACTGTACCCAGCTGAGGGAGATGGAGAGATTTTTGCTGTTGCCCACAAAATCGTGATTCCGCCAGTTGCCGACGCCACCGCCGCCGCCGCCTGCAACTACGTTCACTTTCAAAATCAGTGAAATGTGACCAAAAAAATACAAAAACAAATAAAACAACAACAACAAAAAAAGTGAATTGATGTTGCATTGTGTTTGGCTGTCTGTTTGTTGGCTATTCGCATTATTCACTTGGCTTACAAATAGAGGTTAATTTATTGTGACTTGATTGAGTCGAGCATGCGGATAAAATATGCAAGTGAAACTGGCTTTGGGGAAAAAGTTAAGTCAATAAATTAAGCAATTATTTGGGAGTAAATGTAAATTAAGGATATTTGATTCAAAACAACAAGTAGAATTATAAGAAACTTATGTATACTTAAAATTTCAGCTGGTTCTTAAAACTCAACTGAGTCTAGTAAGCTGATATGTGAACATCTTTTACTGGTAGAGGTTTATAGTAATTATTTATCAAGTTATGTCGGTCCTACCACAATACGAAATGCCTGTCTCAATGTCAAGTTTTCCAAGTGTGTGCTGTAGAAATCAATTACACTGATTCAGAACTCCACTCGCAGATACATTTACAGATACTGAGATGCTGCTGCTGCTGTCCGTTGCAGTTGCAGATACATATTCATGCTGTGACTGAGATAAACATCCGTGGCAAAGAAACCAGATGAAAACCGCGCGATCGCATTCGCTGCATCCGACAACGACCTTCGGCGACGATCTGACATTGAACACTGGCTATAAATGGAGCCATCTACATGTGTATGCACACTCCACACACTCCACACTCCGCACTTGCACTCGCTTACATTAAACATTGAACGCATTGTTGCTGCACAAGCTGTTGACATAATTTATCCAGATCATGCACTGTACAGAAATATATATGATTGTATATTGAATATAATTCAAACTTTCATGAATTTTTTGGAAAGAAAATAAAAGAATTTAGTGATATATGTATATTTATATTTAAAAAAAAAAATAAAAGAATTGTAATGATAGGTATCCATTTCATTTAAAAGAAACCTCAAATGACATGAATTATTTATATAAATTAAAAAAAAGGGAGTACATTACAGGAAATAAGGGGATAGTCATTTATCACTTTCACAGAAAGGAAAGAGTAAAGAAAACTTAGAGACCAGAAGATATTAATCTGGTATTTATTTTAGTAAGATTACTCTTATCTACTCTAAATAAAATATTGAAATATTGAATATTGAAAGAACTGAATTAAATGATTAATTGATAATAAAACCAAATTTAGGGCAATCTGTAATGTACGATATTTTACAGAAAACATAAGAATGGCTCTTTTGAATTCAACAAACAAGAAAAAGGATTTTTATTAAAGATCAAAATGGTACAAAGGCACAGAAACAAGATATTATAGATCCCATATCCCATATTGAATTATCTAGCTTTAGAGAAGTTATATTTTATGAATATAAAATATTGAAACTATACATTTTAGAACTTTTCTGAAGCTATCTCAACACTCTTATGCTCCTGAAATTGACCTAATTACTCACAGAAATGATACCTTGAATCGCTGGTTCTTATAAATTTTATATTGTTATACGCCTGCCCCATCAGTGACCTCTATCTAGCCGTGCCACACACTGAATTTATAATTCATGAAGACCGCATTTCTGGCGGTGCATGCAAAGTGTGTGTACTTAGCTTGGGGCTTTTTCGCATTTAGCCAATTAACCGAATGGTGCCGAATTCAGATGGTTATAGTGACGGAGAGATGGAAATGTGGAAATGGAGATGTCGGTGACGCGCGCGCACATTCCATTCCAAGACGAGGCGATGCGAGGCAATAGGATCCAATTGGAACCGAGTTTCAGACGGCAGTTCATGTTGCAACAACTGCTGCTGGTGCTGCTGCTGCTTGCTGCTGCTGCTGCGACTGCTGCACTTGACTTACTTGAGTTGCGTCTGGTAACTGCCATCGCCATCGCCATCTGCGCAATGCATTTCACTTTCATTATGATGCAGTCAGTTTTTGCCACTAAAAATGGCAACGGGGCAATGCCGATGTGTGGTTTTTCCAAGCCAAAATGAAAACCAGTTAGTAGATGCTGCTGCTCCTGCTGCCTCTCTCTTCTCTTTGGCTCTGCCACGGAGGGGCTCTTTCGCTCAGCTGCAACAGCTGACAGCTGCACTCACCTGGCCTTTACCTGTGTGTAGGCGTCGTCGTCGTCGTCGTCGTTGCCGTCTTTTGTTTCGTTTCGTTACTTGTTTTTACTTTCTTCTAATAGATCGTTAGCTGTGCCATGAACTTGCAATTGATTGCTTATTGTTAAATGAAAATGGAAAGTCATTTTCCATGCATTTTATTTTTATTTTTCCCCCTCTTTGACTCAGTGTGTGTGTGCCTGTGCTTTTTTCGTGGCTTTTCCTTTTTCGTGGGTTTTCATTAACGACGACGCCTTTGCCTTGGCTTTCCCGAAAAAAAATATGTGCCAATGGAGGTCAAGTTGCCCCTCCAGGGCTCCAGTGAGTAATTCTTGACTTTTATATGTTATTTTTTATTGCTGGCTTTTATTGAAAGCGAAAGTAATTACCAATGAAACAACAACATTGTTGATATATATTTTTATACATATGTATATAGTGATTAAAGTTCCCCTAAGAATTCCCTCAAGAAGCCGACGCGATAAATGCAGTAGCAACCCCCAATTGCATTTTATATCTCCCTCGAGTGTGCGTGTGTGTATTTTCCCCTTGCCTGCCACCAACCCATTTCCCTTTCCCTTCTCGTCCCAGCAACAGAATCAATTTTTATTGGTTACACAACGACGACGACGCCAGCAGCAAAGGAAAAGAAAAGTCCATTGACCCCAAGGCGACCGACTCATGACTTTTAGTACTTCTTCCCCACAATACACTTTCGAAGGAGCATAACGAAAAAGCGCATATTTTTGGCAAGGGAAGGGTAAATGACAGGGAAATTAAATAGAAGAAAAGATTATGTAAGTTAAATCAACATTCAACAGAAATTTGATTTAAATTTACATCTACAGGATGACTTGTAAAGTTTGTTTTGGCAAATGAAGACGAGTCACAGAACAATTAAAAATATAATTTAAAAGCTCCTAATAATATAAATACACCACTAACCCTTAAAAGTTATAGTTGCGAACAAACATACAAGAATATTTCAATAGCTAGAAATCAGTTCTTCATAAATGTATCTCATAGGTATTTTCTAAGCTTCCAATGTTACTTTAATATTTTACTCTTTTACTAAATTTACTTGTATAAGTTTACTTTTTAATTCCCAATAAAGAGTATCTCCCACTTCGTGTCACTCTTTGCCTCAATATTCCCTCATTTTCGCCCCCTCTTCTTGTCTTTTCAGTTGAGTTACTTTAAGTAAATAGCCAATGCATCGACTGCAGCTACTGTTTGCTTTGGTCAGGCGCCCGATCTCTCAGAAATTTCCCATGCTCAAGAACCACTATTCGGGTATAACATTTTCTTTATTCACATGAATCATCGCTGAGTTGATTTAATACTTCGGGAAAAAATCCTTGCAAGATATATTCCCTTTTTAGAATCTCCATGAGGCCTGGACTCCACCGCCGTAGTTGTTGCGATTGTAGTCGAAATTCCTACTGGCCTGGGCATAGGCATCAATGGTGCCACGTCCATCCCGGCTGGTGTAGAGATTGTGGTTGTACTGGACACTGGCCTCTCGTCCCGCTTGGGCGTCCTTGCTGGCGGTCAGCACCACGGAGCCACCTTCCGGGGAACGAGCACGGCGAATCAGGAACTCCTCGGGTTCGGCCATCAGGAGTTCCTCTGAGGGTTCGGCCATGAGAAGTTCTGCCGGTTCCGCCATCAGATACTCCTCGGGATAAGGCTGTGGGTAGGCAGACACAAAAGCCACCAGGCAGCAGGCCACCAGGAGCAGGATACTGGACTTGTTGAAAGACATCTTAGCTGGATTAATTGTGGAATCAAACTGATGCACAACCAAGAAGTGTTGTCTCCTTTTATAGGACCCAATGGGGGGATTCAATGGGATTCACCTAGGCGAGGGGACTTACACTCGTAAGATTTCATTGTTCCTTATCTGCCAGGCAGGGTGATTTTTTCACGATGGTTCATCCCAGAATGTGGGATCTTTATCAGCAGAAAAGCCAGCAAACAGTACAAAAAAGCTCTCATAATGTCACAAAAAATAGCATATTTAAAGCTGTGTTTTATTTAATAGGGGGATTTTAATTTTATATAGAGGGAAAGTGTTCAAAAAGTACTTAAAGTTATCCTCAAATTCAGAGACCTTTCGATGTGACAGTTCTAGATTTTGTATAAATATTTATTTAGTTTAATTTAGCTTGATCTTTTATTTGTATAGATCACTTAGGGAGTATATAAATTAAATAAGGATTCTATATCTAAAAAAACTTTAAATTGAATCAGAAAATTATTTAAAGAATAAAGTACAGAATTTTAAATATTATCAATAATCGGAAAGCAGCTTTTATCTTCAACATACAAATAAAGCAACTGATCTATAATTTAAACTAAAAATTCCCCAACCCTGTAATCCCCACCTTGTATAGCTTTAATTAAACATTAAAAATGTATGTTAATTCCCCGCTGATTAGGCCAGATATCGACGGGTTTCTAATCACCTCGAAAAAGGGGCGCGCTCCCGTCATAACTTTTCTTTTCTAAACGCATTCAAAATCGGCCTACGCGCCGGCACTCTTGAGATAACGCCGCGGCGCACGCACCTCGCAGAGCCGAAAGTCCAATAAAAAAATACAACAAAAAATTCGGAACAAAATACAGAAATCATAAAAGAGAATTTAGTTCAAATGAGTTCGTTGACACAGAAAGGCAAGAAATCAAAATAAAATTAAGTTTTCCGGTGCGTGCGATCCCTCCGCTCTCTGTTGCCGACCCACACGCATGATTTTTAATAGAACCCTCCTGGTGTTAGTTATAAGATAGCACAGACTTCGTCACTGATTAGTACCAGTACTCGAAAGTCGAGTGCTAGCTAGAATAATAAATAAATAAATACCTAATCTGTATCGGCCGAGAAACCAAACCGAGAAGCCAAATGGCAATCGCGCTTGCCATGAACTTGAATTTTTTTCGGTAAACCAAAAGCCAAATTCGATTGTGAAAGTGCGGCGGCCCTCTCTCTCTCTCTATTTTTTTCTAGATTCTCGACGAGAACTGATTTCTAATCGCATTTTTCGAGTGCTGTAATTAGATGTGCGTATCGCGAAAGTCTTTCTTTTCTTGCCTTTATTTCGGGTGAAAGTTTTCGCATTTGCTCCGTGTTTCTTTCATTTAGATTTCATTTACCCAGCCCAGGCCCAGGCCGAGGCCGGGTAGCGTTATCTATTGAATATCAAGTTGTGTGTGCATTTACATCTTTTGTCACCTGTGGCTATTTATCTTTTGGGAAGAAGAAAAATAAAACTCAAGCCGCAGGCCCAGAGACTCCAGAGAAATAGATACAAAACTTCAGACACGTGTCGGTCGTCGTCGTCGTCGTGGAAGTTGCCGAGTCATAATTGTAAATTTTTATAGATCTCCCAGGGAATTCGAGGAGGCCCAAAAAAACAATTAAGCCGAAAAAAATATCAAAATTCATTGAATGAAAGTCTATACAAGTGGTGTATATGTATATATGATGGTCTTGCCTTTCGGACAGCCATTTGTCTAGGCGAAAAAAATGCGTGGCGTACGCACGCTTTCAAAATAAATTATATATGCGGCGATGATACGATTTTATATAGACAAATGCGTTTGCCTGCGTATATATTGTATATATATGCGGATTTATATATCTGGATATCCGCTTATGTGTCGGTGCTTCTCTGGTTGTTTTCAAAAGATTTATTTGCCAAAAAATATGACGGCGAAAGAGCAGTAAAAATACTGTGTGTGTGCCGAAATCGCAAATGGGCAACTTTTGCGGCCTGCCCCTTCTTTATTTTCCTTTTTCTTTTTGTATTTTTTTATTTAGTGTGCGGCTTTGCTCTTCAACTTTGTCAACAAAAAAAAGGAAGAAGGAGGAGGAAAATGCAGATTAAGATGAATACGAGAAATGATAATGGAAAAGTAAAGGAAATGAAAAGTATATCGAAGATTAAAGTCTCTTTTTTAAGGCCAACAAATCATTTCTATTAATTTAATTTAATTATTAAAAATGTAATATTATTATGAACAGGCATAAGACGTTTTCCTAGAAATAACATATTTTTTAGACTGTAAAAATACATTTCAAACAAACAATAGCTAATAATATCTGATTTATTAATAGATACATTTGAAGGTCTCGTTTATTGCAAACTTTTTATAAATACAAGTTTGTGTGTCTGAAAAGTTTTTATAATAAACAGCAAACTATAAAACGTAAGCTAGTTATTTACAAAAATATAAACCAGTTTTAAATAGTTTAGCATATATCAACCATTCTTTTTATCTTTTTATCTTCCTTTTATTCCCATAACTAATATCTTTTCATTTTATGGTTTTAATTAATTTAATTTTGCTTAACCATTTAAAATTTATAAAAATATAGCAAACAAAAATATTCAATTTCCATAAAAATTAAATCTTTAAACAAAATTTAAAGACTCTTCCAGCGGAAAGACTCGCTGACCACAGAAGACTTGAAGAAGACTTGTACTTTATTTTTTTGCCAGACAAATCGAGAGTGAAGAGATGTCGTGGTTGTTGTTGTTATTCTGGTGCTGTTTGTGGTGTTTTTATTGCTATTGTTGTTTGTGTTATGCGTTGCGTTTAAGTCAAGTTCAAGGACTGTCAATTAAATTGAAATCACTTGCTAAAGACGAGTCGGCAAAACAAGCTTCCAGATGAGTAGAGCCGGGAATCCGGGGGAAGCGCTTGCCATGCCGGAGACCCTCTTCTTGTGGCTTCTCTACTGTTTATAGTGAGTGTGTGTGTGTGTTTGTGCGATTTTGTATCTATGTGCCGCTTGTTTTTCTGTTCGATTTTGCACGCAGCCTGCTTACATTACACTGGGCTTTAAGGTTAAGAGTTAAGGTGGGTTTTAAGTCTTGGTAAAAGGGTTTTTAAATTAAGTTTTATTATTATAGATAGCTTTGACAGCTTAATAATTATTTAATACTTGTTTATAAAGTTCTCTAATTAATTAATCTTTCGTGAGATATTTTAAATGGTTACATCTTTTATTCAGCAAAACCTACATGTCAAGCTTGTATCTTTTTAGAGTATCTTTTTCCGAACAAAACTCCTAAAGCTTTTTTGTGTAGTTCAGTGTTATTATTATTATTGCGAATGCTGCGTAGTTATAGTGCCGTAATTGTTGATGATTATGATTCGTCTTCCTCTGGGTTTACCCATCTCTCATCTTCTGTCATCTTCTAGGTCTTGAATATATAGTATGTCTTGAATGATTCTTTTGTATGTCAGCTTTAAGCAAGTCAAGTGCGACTTCTGGTTCGTTACTAACCGAAATATAAATATACTAAATGTACAAAAAATATATCTCAAGTGGGGCTTTTGTCATTGCCGAAAGAGAGGGCGTGTCTCCAGAGAATATATCTCAAGATTGACATGGAAAACTGGGTCTTTTTAAGAGGTCTACTGAGAAGTAGCAGACTTTAAATTGAATTTACAGAAGGAAGCCAAGATATCTGGATGATATATGACTTAAATTCAAGAAAATAGATCTAGAAAGGTATAATAAATTTTAAATTTGTATCTAAGAATTTCTTAATATAAATACAACTCCTAGTGTCTAGCTTGAATATGTTTTAACACCTAGAATTCGTGCAAAATTATATTATATTATTTCCCTACATTCCTCGCCTTTCTGGAGTGGAAAAGTTCCATCTGGAAGATATCTCCGGCTGGCATGGAACAACGACTAAACCGGCAGGCACGACCCAACCCAATCCAAGTCCAATTTCAAACACAATTCCAAATCCAAATCCGAATCTAACGACAATGCATATGGCATATGGCCCAGGGGCGATTCCTAACTGTGTTTTTAGGCCAACTTTCAGTTTCTCGAAATGTGAATCGAGGTTTTCATATCAAATGTGGTCACAGCCAGCGGCGAGCTTAAAATAAATGCATAATTAATGACGATGATACGTATTCGTATATGTTTTTTCAGTTGATTAACATAATGCCGCAGCCGCAGCCATATAAAATTATCAACTTGGACTTGTGAATAAGACCTAGACTCTGTGTACAGCGCTTCTTACACGTGCTCTCTGGACGAACGGAATAAAGAAATATCGATCCATCCAGCCATCGAACCATGACTAAACTTCGTGGAAATTGTCTTTGTCTCCGGCGATGGTGATGAGTAAATGCTTCTTAGCACTTTGCTTCCCAAAATGTGTACTTTTAACAGATAAAACGAATGTCAATCCATCAGATAAAAATATATATAGAAGTGAAAAGGAAACGGAAATGCTGGGTGGGGAAGGAAGGAGATGTTTTGGGGGGACAACCATAATAATTCTATCTGAAACTCTGTCTGTCAATTTTTGGCCAATAAAAAGCATTTTCGCTTCGTTTTGTTAATCAATACACAAAATGTTTTCTTGACTTGGTTTTGTTGTGTTTTTTTTCAGGCTTTTTCTTCACTTTTGTTGATTTTTTTTGGGTTATTTTTTGTTGTTTTGTAGAATATTTTGTATGCCAAGAATTTAAATTAGTAGTAAATCTGGTTTTGTGATTTCGGGTTCGTTCTCTCTCCGTTGATTCCCTCTACCTTTTCTTCTCTTCCTCTCTGTGTTCTGTTCTGGACGATTCTTGTTTTTTTTTCTCTGTTTTCTTCTTCATTTTTTCTGCGACGTTATTACAGGTGAATTTTTGTATAGTTTTTTCCCTTTTTGTCTCAGTTTTGGGCTTTGCTTTATTTTGTTATTGGCTTCTGGCTGGACTGGGGGACTTGGCGGAATCGGAAAACAAATTAAATGAGTTTGCCTGAAATCGAAATGCTTTGGGCCATTGATCATTTATTGATCGCCGCCGAAGTTAAAAGCAAACTCCGAAGAAAGATGGGAATTGGCGGAGTCTGAGAAGTGGAAAAAGAGCACGGAAACTTTCGGGTTATAAAAGAAACACCTTATTTATCATTTAATTGCAAAGTTCTGTATTTGGTTATTAGGAATTTGTTTGGTTTTAAACTTTAAACTGTGAATTGAATTTACATGTTTACATAAGGTTTTATTAGTTTTCAATTTATTTATATTCCAGCTTTCAAATAATATTTCTAGGTAATATTTAAATAATACATATTTAATTATTTATCATATTATTATTGCATTAATATAACGTTGATCTTCAGTATTTTAATTCCTTAACTTGTAGTCTTATCATAATATACTGAATTGTTTTATTCAAAGCTTAAAATTTGCATTAGAAACTCGTTTTCTAAAACTAATAATTTAGAGGCACATAAAGCTAATAAATAATTTATAAATGTACTTGCTTGACTTTCTCTATCAACATGAACAAAATAATTAATAGCCTCATTAAATATTTAAAGCAATTTTTAAACAAAATGATAACTTTAACAGATAAATCCCTTTAAACCAAGCCAAAAGTGCTTTTAAATTAATTTAAAAATATATTTAATAAACAAATTTCTAGGACAACGATATATACTCGATATTAAAACACTTTCAGTAATTTCTCTG
Source organism: Drosophila nikananu (assembly GCA_008042635.1). Taxonomy (NCBI): domain Eukaryota; kingdom Metazoa; phylum Arthropoda; class Insecta; order Diptera; family Drosophilidae; genus Drosophila; species Drosophila nikananu. The sequence goes on from VNJV01003001.1 coordinate 29,764, forward strand.
TCACTTTCCAATTTGTTTCCTGCTGTTTTTTAAGTCGTTTCAACTGCTTCTCTTTTAAAATTCCAATTTTTAAATACTTGTGCAAATATTTACGATCAGTCAAATATAATATATATATAAATGGACAACGATAACGAACCCCATGTAGGTCAGCTGGAAAATATTCATTTTTTTTCCTCTGGTTTTTTTGGTTTCTGGCCAGAACAAACACACTCTTGAAATTCAGGTACAAAAGTGAAACTCAGGGCATAAACATTTACATTTGATTAAACAACGTTTATTGGCTTTTGTTCGATTTATTTTAAGGTTTAACTCTGATTTTGGGGCTTTCGTTTTGCGAGGACAAAAAAATACAGACGAAGAGGAGCCCCACCTTCCTTGGTATCTGTATCTTCTCTGCATCTCTGTGCATCTTTATCTGTGCGTATTTATTTTGGTTTTACGGCATGTAATTACCCAGGGAAAGAGAGAGCCCAGAGAGAGGAAGAGATTGAGTGAGTATATATATTTATCAGTGGTGTAAGCAGCTGAAATTTTTAAGGGGTTTTAATTCTTTTTAAATGTATATTTTTTTATATGCATCTTTAGTAATTTTATAACAATTTTAATAAGGCAGCTACCCAAATTTTATGCTACCTGTATTTTTAATACAATATCTGGGGTTCTGTAAGCCCCATGAACCCCCTGAAACTACTCCCTTGTGTTCTTCGGTTGCCTTTGCCTCGCGTCTTATCATTATCTCCCCAGTGCGTATTGTGTATTGTGCGCTTTCTGATTGCTCTGCCCCCCTTTAACCTTTTAAGAAAGATTTCTTAACCCATTACGATTTCACTCAATGCAGCGTATCATTTTTGTAGGCCGTCCCAAAAAAGAAAAAAAAAAAAAAAACGAAACAGAAACAACAAAAAATTACATGTTTCACTTTCTCTGGCGCCTCCGAAAAAAAAAAAACAAGAACGGAAAGGAAAGATAAATGCTTAGACATCGTCTGCTTCTTCTTGGCATTTCTATGGCATTTCGAAATACTTTTTCGGGTTTTTCGGGGTTTCTGCCTTTGTTTTTTGTCCATCAATCAGAGAACATTTCTTTTTCTTCATTTCTTTTGTGGCCCCGCATTGAAAAGGGAAATTTCTTTAGCCCAATTAAATTAAAACAAACAGAATCAGGTTATTCCATGTTTTTTTTCATTTGCGCCGAGTGCAATTCCGTTTGCAGAATTTATAAATGGAATTTTGCTGTTGGTTTCTTTGAAGCTGGAATATCTCATGGATTTGCTTTTTATAAAGCTGATTTCATAGGAAAATTTAACAAGCCGTTGATATTTTAAGGTATTTCTTAAATAAATTCCTGGAATTACTTTCGCTCTTTTAGCACTTTTCACTCTGTCTGTATCTTTCCTTAAATGAATAATTAACCTTTTAACATTTGTGTATAATTTCCCTGCTAAAAGTTTCCACTTGAAGAACTTGCCTTCAAGTTCTCAGTTCTCACAGCAAAGTTTAGGGTTGTTTTTTGTGGTTTTTAATTTGTACAATTAATTTATTTATTAAAGCTGTACTTACGCTTATCGCTCCTGTTTCGCTTTCTGCTCTGGCTGTGCTCGCGGCTTTTCTGTATTTTTATTCATTCAGCATTCGCTACGCAGTTTACGCGTCTAATTTCGTTGTTGCTTTTTCACACACCCAATTTGTTGTTGTTATATTTTTATTTTCATTTAATTGCACACATAATGGACACCAAAATTAAATGCTATATTTGTATGTGTTTTGTGCGTTGGAAAAACACGCACACAGCCAATTGAGAATTGTATGTATTGTGGCTGCGTTTTTTATTATTTATGAACATGAAATTATTCGAGCACTCACTGAAAATGGATTGGCACTTTGTAAGATCAAGGGATTTTGTATATTAACGATTTTTCTTTTATTACATTTATACGATTTAGGCACATTTATTTAATTATTTTAATACAATTGTCTCAAATTTATTTTATTTATTTAATTTTGCGTTTTAAATTGTTATTAGATTATTTGTTAGGAAGTTTTTGTGTTTTTCTTTGTATTTCAATGGAATTCGAAATGGTTTGAATTTTTACAAAAAGGTTTTATGTTGTTTTTTATTATATTTTAATACATATTTTATATAAGCACTCTTTATAAATTTTATAATAATTTTAAAGGTTTATAAATTTTGTTTAAAGAATTTTTTTTAAATATTTTTACACGTTGCTTTTGGGTAATTATTGGAAATAAAAGAGTTTTTATCGTATTTTCAATTTAAAAACATTTTTTTCTTGAGTTTTCTGTGTTTCTGTCACTTGTATCCCTTAGATACGGCTGTGTCTGGGAGCTGGAGGTTTCCTTTGGGAATCGGAAAACGCAATCGAATCGATACGGAACCGAAAAACCCGAAAAAACACGGCTTTTCGAGCGACGCGTGCACTGACAACGAGGTGCGAGCGGCAAAAACTCGAGAATAAGCAAAGTGCGGCTCAATTTATACGACAAGAGACGCAGACGACAAGAAGATACAGACTGGCGCACACTGAAGTAGACAGACAGAGGCCGAGGCAGCAGCAGATGCAGATACAGATACGAATACAGGCTGGCACTGTATCTCGAAGATACACACGATCGCCCCGGACAGATAACAGCGCGCTGCCGGCTCTCTTTCGCAGCTCTCTTCTGCGGGGGTGGTCGCTCTTTGGCTCTGTTATCTTAAACTCGAGCTCTCCGAGCTGCGCTCTCGCTCTTTTTGGCTCTCTTTATCACTCAGGCGCTCTCTGTGTGTTTTGGTTATAACATTTTTGTTGGTAGCAGCAAAAGTGTAGTAGATTTTTGGCATTTATTTTTTTGGTATTTGCATACGCTCAATATGCACGACCCACATTATACACACGCGTTGCGGCCATATGTACACATATATTTCCTTCTCGCACTCGCTGCTCGTCCCCATATAAATAAAAACACAGAAAGTACATGCCTATCGCTCTCTCCCTCGCTCGCGCCCCCCCACACACACTGGCACACACTCACGCACTGCACACATAGAGTTTCGGACGCCAAAGTTCCGCTCCCATCGGCACTGTTCGAAAAACGGACTGAAAGCAGCCAAAACTTTTTTCATCGCCCCCAACGGTCTCTGCCGCGGCCGCAGTCGCCACCGGCAGCGCAGCTGGCTTGGCAGCTGTTGGAGCTCTGCTACACGGCTGTAGATACGCTTGGTTCTGTAAGTTCGCTGTTAATAGCGGTGTGGGACTGCATTTTATGGTAATAGGAATCCTTTTAGTTTTTAATACAAGTTAGAAAATTGTTAACAAATTTAAATTCAATAAATAACAAAAATACATACAATATATAAAATATAAATATTATGTGTATTATTTTTAATATTATCAATGAGAATTTTCTCATTTCAATCATTTTTGCTTATGATTGTATCTTTTATTATTATAAGTTTAATTTGCTCAACAATTTAAACATTTATCAGTGACTTTTTAATATTTATTTAGTTAATTAAAGTATTATTTTTCATATTTAATTATTTACTTAATATATTTGATATATTCATTTTATTATTTATTAGTTTAATCCCTTTATTGCAATCTTTTGCCCAGGGTAAATTGATAAGGAGGAGGGTTTGGCATGTCTGTGATTTTATGGATTGCTTTTTCTTGTCATTCAACAGCTGTAGCTTCTCGCAAAGGATACTTTCAAGGTTTAAAAATAGTCAAGAAGTTAAAGAACTTGCATATATGTACATATGTATTTAAGAAACAAATATAATAATTAATATAATAATAATAATAGAAAATAGTTTCCATATCCTAACCCGATTTTTTTTTACCAAATGTAATAATAATAATCTATGCTTTATTTCTCTTAGTGATAATCTACTTAAATTAAGTTTTAATTATTTCAATAAATTTCAACAAGTTTGCAGTTTAAAGAATCATAGAAGTTTGTAATTTTCCTTGGCTAACTTTATGGTCATCTACATATATCTATATTCATATGTGCAAAGTACATATCAATTACATATTGGGCGCAAGGTCGACGGGCAGTCTAACTGTCAGATACTTAGATACATTCACGCATATATAGTATGGAAGTGCTTGTAATAACACTGGGTAACAAGGAACTTGAATTGCAATATGAATTTTTTATTGGTTTTGAGTAGTTTTAATAAAAGTCTAGCTCTGAATTCAATTTAATTTTTTATTACAATTTAATAAAATTTGTTTGAGAATAAGTTTTACAGTTTAATTGAGTTTATTGTGTAAGCTTGGGAATTTGCTTTTAAGGGTTTATTTTAACAGGTGTAGTATATGCCTAAAATACTTAAATATAATAGAAATATGTAAACATTTGAATTTGAATACAATTTATCAAAGGACTTAAGTAATCATAAGTAATTTTAAATTCCCTGTTTGGATCTTAAGATATTTGATAATATGCCATAACTGAGAGACACTTTAAACATTTTTACACGTTGATAATGTTTTATGAACTATATTTTGTATACAACATTAATGTGAGATGAATTTGAATATTTTTGCAACTAGTGTAATCAAGCAAATTGGAGCATTCAAACTCGTATCTATTGGATATTCTTTTGGCAAGCTCCAATCGTCTGAGTTGTCGTTGCTATTCACTATATCGATTTGACTCGATTCGCAATTGCAATTCGCGGCGACTAGAGACGGCTAATTACGTGACATGTTAGACGCGAAAACGAGTTAAACACGCTCCTTCGATTTGTGTAATTAATTGCAGACATCGGTGCAAATGGAGAGCTCAAAATCGAATTCACCTCGAAATGTGCATTGAACTTTTGCGTTGCTGTTGTTTTGCCTCCGCCGTTGATGAATGTTGTTTTCCCTTTTTCGCAGTCTTTTCGCTTTTTTGTAACCAATTCTAGTTGCACTCGGATGCTGATAACCCAAAGATGAACCCGTTGCAAAGGAGGGCGGGGGCGAGGAAGTGCTGTGGAAGTGGAAAGGAAAAAAAACCAGCTGATGTAAACAAATGGGGAGTAAATAATGACAAAGTCGAAGAAATTCCTAAAAAAAAAAACACGTATATTCGTTATTGTTTGTTGTATTGACAACATCGCTGGGCTTATCGCTTAACCGTTGTCAGATCAAATAAACATATGTACATATTAATATGTGGTGTATACCATTTTTTTTACGTTATATACAGTGGGACTTCTCTATGAAAAACTAAACATATATTTATAAATTAATATAGAAAAGATGCTTTCAATAAATGAGTAAATTTATGAAGAAAATATATTTGTCTAAGTAAGAACATTAATTTAAAAACTTCTTAAGGTATTTCTTGAAATTTCACACAATAAGTTCTGACTTTCCTATACACATTAGTCAAGTGTTAAATTCATCTGTATAAAATTCATCCATAAATATATATAAATTATTTCTAATTTACCATCATTCATTAATTGTTGAAAACTAGACGAAGACTGAGTTTTCTGGGTCTTGTAATCATTTCCCAAGGCAGGAAGCTTGAACCATTCACAGTTTGCCTCTAATGTGTGTCAAGTGTGATAAGAAAGGCCATTGTAAGTGAGTATTATATGGGTTCTGAATGGACTCTCGCTTGAATACGGTTTGCATTCCTCATATGAGACATTAAATGCAGCCTCGCACCACTCCATCAAGACACTGAGTGTGGAGCGTGTGGAGTGCCTGCCATGACTAATTAAGTAACCAAAAAATAAGAAAAGAAGGCGAAAAATAAAGCTGCTCAAATTCTCAGCATTAAAACGTGCCGACAACTTTGTAAAGGCTGCCAAAAATGCACATTTTATATATTTATATTCTCATATATATACGATACGATTTCCCCCTGGAGGAATTTTAAAGGGTAGCTTTACTTTCAAGAGGAATTTGTGCAAGTTTATGGCTTAATAAAAGCTATGAATAGATAATTATATAATTCAAAAAGAAATTACCATTGAGAAAATCTTTGAGAATTTAAAAATAATTTTCAATCAATTTAATTACCTTCTAATTTAATTTGATTTATTTTGTAGAAATGCTACCAATAATAGGGCAGGTATTTTAGGATCTACAATTTAGTTAATAATCTCAAACAATTAATTTAACAACATAAAATGTTAGTACAAAAATATATTGAATTGGTTTAAAGATAATATCTAGATGTAAGTAAATTGTGAGTACAAAAAATATATATTATTTTAAGGAATAAAATATCATCAACCCCAAAATATAACCCAGACCCAGAGTATCTCCCCTTTGACTTGATTTAAACCCCGAAAGAAACCCCCAGATATCCTTTCCAAGTAATGCCATATGCATTTTCAATTCTTGGGCCTCTTCTGCCCCGTGTGAATCATGAGCATTAAGCATAAAACCGACATTTAGCTGATTGATCTTAATAAGAATTTCTGCGGCAGGGCGGAGCACTCGGGCGGAGGACGACTGACTGCTAACGGATCGCTGGAACGACGACGGGTCAATAACATTTTTCGGAGGGCTCCTCCGGGATTCCATACCATATCCATGTCCCACGTCCATGTCCGAATCCGAGTCGCAATTTGAGGGCGTTGCTGGGCTGCGCCTGCGTAACATAACAAACTTTGTGTTTGTTTCCCTTGCCAACTTTTCTTCGGTTTCTTTTTAATAACTCAGAGTCCCTCGCTCAAAATCGGAGTTGGGGAAATAATATTTCTTTTAGGGAGCGTAAGAGTTGGAGTAGGGGTTCCCTTGTCGGAAATTAAACTTTGAATTCGCTGAGTTATGGTTCTGAAGTCTCTTTTTTCCCGATTATTCTGCAAACCAAAAGATATCTTACGATATCTCTGGGATTTGCACTTAGTCTCGGGCAGAACGGATGTCTGTGCTCGATTGTTAAATGAAATTTGTCGCCAAAAACCACACAGAATTAGCAAAACAAATTTATTGACCGCAGTTCTGTCTGTCTGCTGGCCTGTTGCATATTTCATATGTTTTGATTCTTGGTGCTATAGCTTTTTGTTGATTATTCCTGCAGATTTATGCGCAAGTGCTTAATCGAGGGGGGAGGAAGAGCAGAGAAATTGTGCCAATAAAATCAGCAAAGCTTTTTATTGCGTTTTAAATGCAATTTATAAAGAATTTCACAGTTCTAGATGTAAATTAAAAGGAAAATATACCCAAACTACAATAAAAACATGTTTATAAACTTTATCAAAAACTTTGCAATATTCTCTTTCCAAGAATTAATATAAATTCACTTGAGTGCATTTAATTTTGTGCTCTCTGGGGTGACCATTTTTCTGTTGCGCAATATCTGGTGGCTCTGCTTGCCTCCGTCTAGCAAATAAATTAAATCAAACTGCAAAACAAAATAAAGCAAACCTGATTTTTATGTCTGCAATTCAAATTAAATGCAATTAAACTGAAATTGATAGAGCACTTCAGACAGACCCAAATTTGGAGGTCTGGTCTTCTGTTTTTTCTTGCTTTTTTTGGCACTTGACAGCATCTCTTTTCTGTGTTCTTGCCACATCCTTTGAAGGTCTCAGGTTTCGCCTATTTAAATTCTAACCATTTAAGGACCTTTTTTGAATTTCGTCGGGCCTCGCCTGTCTGCTCCCTGTCTACCTTTTATTTGTGGTCCCTTTGTGGATTCCTTTTTTTTGTTGTTTGCTTTTTGGGTTAGACGTTAGTCAAGTTTTGCCCTTTTTTTATGTTGTTTGGGTTAGTCTGCCGAATTTCGGCCTTTGTTTTGATTTCGCATTTTGATATCATTTTACGCATGTGCAGGAGGAGGTTGAGACCTACTTTTGTTTATGGTGGAGTCATAGGAGGTGCTTAGAAAATTATATAATAATAACAAAAGTTATACAGTTATTAAACTAATTTTAAATGCTCTTTAGATGGTGAAGAATAATATGGAAATACGCTGGATAATTTTAAAATCAATAATGTTTTAAAATGTTTTATGGATTCTTCAGCGTTCCTTGTTGAGTGGTTTATTTTGTACTTCTTTAATAACTTCACATTTCAGCACTTCTTCAATAAGAATAATATTTTAATATTTACTATATTTTCATATTTTTATAAAAACCAAAGTAAAGCTTTATATTTGTCTATGTACAGAACATTTTGCTCATCTCTGCCCAAAATATGCTTGGCTTTTTTTTTTGCACCATTCATCTCTTTCTCGCCGTATATCTTTTTCGCTCTAGCTTTCAATCTCAATCTTTTGGCTGCCGAAAAAAAGTAGCCAGACATTTGCCTCTGTGTGTGTGCGTGTGTTCATGAGTATCTGAATCTGCCGTCTGGACTTTTATTGTACGGCTGACCTTGAATTTATGGAAATTGCATAAGTGAGAACAACTTTGTCATATTAAGAAAAGCCCGAATAATAACCGTGGACAAACAATAAAGCAGAGACCTTGACATTGTGCTGAAGGACTCAAAATATCATCAGTTATGGCATGTGTTAATTTATTATTAGTCAGGATATAATAAAACAATTAATCTGCCGCACCTTAAAAACGGTTCCGAATTCACTTCCTGAAGCGGATATTTATGGGGTTCCTTAAGCGAGGGTCGCGTATCTCAAATCACCGCCAAATGAGTAACAAACTTGCAAAAAGGGGCAAGAAAACAAATAATGATCAGGCTTCTCCTCCTTGCATAATATCCATGGGCATATCCATAACCCTTATCAAGTGTGTGGCATCGCCAAACAGAAAATACAAATTATGGTTCACCAAATAAGAAATGCATAAGAAAATATGTTAAATGAAATCGATTCGGAAATACCCTCCAAGGCAGTAGAATGCATTAGCTTTAAAATGAAAATTAACATACATACCAGTTAAAATAATAGTATCTTGCCTATTTTTTAGGATACTTATATTTTAATATCAAATCCTTAGCAATTTCCAAGACAGCCCTGCATATTTAAGGCCATAGAATACCATAATTTCAAGAAAAATATAAAAAATATAAAATATAAATTCTGTGCAAATGTTTTTTAGGAGCTCAAAATTCAGATTCTTAGCTTTAATCTCTGTTATAATGAGCGTATTTTACTCCTTTAATTTCAGGGTATAAATGTATTCCTGATAATGCCACCAATGTGTGCCTAAGTATTATTCACCTCCGGGGAAGTAGGCGTGGCACTTTTAAGTCCACCAAAGACAACCAAGAAGAAAACACACTCACAATTCAGAATTAAGGCCCCATCAAATTGCAGTAATTTTAGTTTTTGGGATAAACTTGGCCGCTTTTATTAGTTTAAAAAATTACTGAAATTAGTAGAAGGGCATCCGTTCTCGAAAAAAGGTAAAAGTGGTTTCTTTTTTCACTTTCAACTTGATTTTCAGAACACTTGAAATAATATTTAAAGGTTTTATAAATTTAATGAGAACTAACATATATGGAAAATGCCCTTTAACAATATTTTTATAAAACTAGTTTGTTTTATGTTGACTTTAAAAAATATTTAAAGAACTAATATAGTTACTAAATTTTTTGATTGATAAAAACCTTTTGAAACTCCTTTTCCTGGTACTTTACATCATCCAAAAGCTAAAATTAATGTAATTCGTTTGTACATCAAAGTTATTCTGCAAAATTCCCTTTAATAGGATGAAACGCATAAAGGTGTCCTCCGAAGGACTGTCACGGATCCAAAGTGAGTTGCGCCAATTGCAAGGAGCCGTTGAAATGCATCAGAAGCAATCTTTTCGAAATCAAAGGCCATTCTCTGAGTGCTCCAGCCAGGCGACCAGCAGCACCACGGTAAAGCCTCGGAGCCACCACCGCAGCCCAGATCGGGAGCCAAAAAAAACGCCACGGGAAAGAGTAAAGTCCGAAATGCAGAACCTCGCCAACATAATCCTGCAACAGGCTCATCGCATCGAGAAGCAGCAGCAGGAGTTGCACTGCCTCAAACTTCACTACGAACGCCAGGTGTCCACCATCAAGACCAATGCCGAGATGCTCGGGAAGCAGCTGGAAAGGCTTCAGAGCAATGTGAAAAAGGCCAGAGCCCAGCAGTTGTGCAACCACTCCAAGGAGATCTTGAGTGCCGTGGAAGAGCTACAGAAGTGTGGACTCGATCTCTCCAAGCCGCAGACCATTGCCAACCATTTGCTGACCAAGTTACTTACCTGCAAAACCAAAAGCACTAAGAAAGGATAGCCTAATTTTGAAACCGATCAGGGAAACTAGAAAAAGGATAAAGATCTACCGACAGACAAGACGTTTAAGATCATTATCTTTTTCCTAGTTTTTGTGATGATGTGTGGAGAAGGAAGCGCTTTTCGTGATCCCATAACCAAATCAATAAAGAAATTGTGATCGTAGTTCCCTTGGGGAAACAATTCTAAGAAATCTTTTAAATTAAGCTCAGTAGGGGAATACCTAGCTGCTCCTAAGCCTGTACCCTAAAATTTTTGCTCAAATCCTAGCAAAGTATTATTTTACAAAATTCTAAAAAAATCTCTTAAGACAAAAAGCACTCTTGAAGATGCCCCACTACGATCGAACCAAGGTCCGCCTGGAAAACGAGGTGACCACCCTGCGCCGCGAATTGGCTGCACTGCGCTCCGAGCAGGAACAGCGCCGCCGAGAGCAGATAGATCAGGCTGTGCTGCAGGCGAGTCTTGAGCGAAAAATCTATGACCTGCAGGCTGAAGTGGAGACGCTGCGGCTCAAGCGCAAGATGCGCGAGTGCGGGGAAGCGGAGAGCAAGACCAAGTTGAACCAGCATCTGCAGAAGCTGGAGGGACATGTGACGAAGCAGGAGCGTTACATCGCCTTCCTCGAGGAGCAGATAAATCGCACTCGTATCAAGTACCAGCAGAGAATGACCAAAGTTCACCAAAGCGCCGATCAGTTGGAAGAAAAGCTTAAGAATGTGCGCGGCGAAATGCGCAACATTAAGGAGCAGGCCGGTGAAATGGATGAGCTGGGCAAGCGAGTGCATAGTCTCAGTGCCAAGTTGGAAGCACGGGACAAGGTCATCGCCCGCTACGAGGCCCAGCACGAGGACTTTAAGCGAGTAATGGCGGAGCTCGCAAAGCAGGTCGAGCGAAAGGCTGGTGGTGATGTAAGCGCCGGAAATGAGGCGGTGTCCACCCATCCGAACACCAAAGATGGAACCAAAGCGGTGCCTTCTCCAGCTTGTGATCTTCCCTACTTTGCCAGCCTGGCATCGGCACTGAAAAAGAAATTGGATGCCTTATGATATAGCATGGCTCTTTAAATGGTATTTTCCTGGGATATCTCATCTTCAGAGCTACTGTCCAAATTTATAGATTGTGTTATTGAGTAGTGCAAATTTTTAAGAAAAGCAACATACATTTTTATACTAAAAAGTAAACTAAGCTAAAGTTTCTTATATAAAACGGTTGTCAGTCAATGGAAGGCGGAACTTCAGTCAGCAATTCCATGGTCGGGGGAGTTCTTGGAATCCGCTGCTTTACAAGTTCATTGACAAGCGCTTTGGGGGACTGGGGACTGGCTATCCATTCAGCAGTAAAGAGGTTCCCTTGGGGTTAACGATCTGGCGCTCAGAATTAAGAATTGTTTAAAGGTTGGGGTTTATTTTGGTTGCTGATTTAGAGTTACTGCGGAGTTCTTTACTTGGAAATTACATTTTAAGTCAGGGATTTGTTTTGATTTATGAAATAAAATGCAAAAAGAATATTAAGTTGACTTCAAGAGTATTTATATGTTTTATGCTAAGATATACATAGTTTGTATGTAAAATGCGGAAATATCTCAGAGTTAACATGAAAAAATACATTCATTTACAAAGCAATCATTGATCTATGGCCATTTTCGACTAGTTAAATGATTCATGCAGCACATTTTCAAGCTATCTATGATAATGCAATAGAAGGGCTATCTTTGGGACACTCAAAATGCACACTCTAGGTCTGCTGTAAGTGTCTAGCCCTGTAGGCCAGTCACGTTCTGCTGGGCGTTCGTTCTAATGCAATATTTCTCTATAAGAGCACGTACCGTCCGTACTGCATAAATATATAGTAAATGAGTCAATGCAAAGGGACGGGACCCGCAGATACAGTGCGTTGTCTATTGAATTCTAATGCTGCACCAGGAAGTGCGTGCAGACAGCGCCAGCGGTCAATTGGAATCGTTTGTGGATAGCAAATTGAGATTGATTGGCTATATCGGCGGCACAATTGGGCCAAAAGTTCAGCTTCAGCTATTCTTCAGCCACTTATTTCGAGTATCTGTGCGGGCCAATCTTATCTGGAGAACAAGAAGGGGTTTCGAGTGAATCACTCACTCTTCTAATGATGAAATTAACCATTTCTGGATCGATTTTTAGCAGGTTCCATGGCTAACCAGTTCCGGCGACCTTTACACATACGTTTCTAAGGCGTTTTCGGGCGTGAAGCTACGCATATTAACACGCTGCCAGCGCCGACGAACGACCCTGAACCGAGTAAGTACCCAAAATATTACGTGACGTCACTGCGGGGGGTGTGCTCCTCCACAAACTGAAACAGAGCCGAATTTCGCTTGGAGTTATTGTTATTATTATTATTAGTCCTTAGCTAAACGGCGTACATTACATTATTACATAAATTAAACACTAACTCGAGGGGGCCAGCATTAAATCCATGCGTTTACGTGCCAGAGAAGCTGCGAAAATTGTTTTTCAACAGCAGGACAACGAAGAAAATGCCCACGGCAATGGACAGGAGCTGTACGTTGATCACCTTCGAGTCGACCAGGGCCTGCAGCATGTTGTAGATACTCTCGCTGCGCACTTCGTTGCCGCAGCAGTCCATGAAATGGTGAAAATGTTTAATTTATAAACTTTTTTGTAAGCGTAATTTGTTTTGTTTGAGAACAGCTGTAAAATTAGTGAGACTGTCGGCTTTTTAAAGCTAAATGCAGCAGCACCTTGAGAAAGTAATTGGAATTTGAAGGCAACAATATTTGGTCACACTAAACCAACTGAAGTTTCGATTTTTCTCTTATTTTCGAATATTTTAGCATTATAGGATATTAAATAGTCATAAGAAAGATGCCTAGAGGGGAGAGAATGGTCATTTGCTTGCTTTCCCTTGAGTAATGGTAAAAATCTAAGAGAAAAACGCCCAACTAAAGACAACTTAGTTCCTTAGTTGGCAACGTGTGGGAAACCAGTAACTCTGAATTGTTGGCAACGCTACACAGACAGCTGTTTGCCCAGAATAACACATTTAAATAAAAAAAAAATATATACCTAATATATTGCACTATATAGCAGTTTTCGTTTAATAATTTATATTCGACATCGTCCTCCGCACAGTTACAATACCATAAAATTTCGCTGCATCGCAACCGAAACACACAACTCGCTTGAACTGTGGGTCTAGTTTTATTAATTATTTTAACATAACTATTTGCTATTTGGGGCGATTATTCGTCGTTCGCAAAGTCAGCGGGGTTCTTGCGCGCCAGGGCATGGTGCTTGCGCTCGGTCAGATCGTAGATCAGGTATCCCAGGATGAAGGCTGCAATGGAAACCAGATGGTTAATCCTAAACCGAATCAGGCGATTTAAAAGATACTCACGGGGAGCCACAATGAAGACGTTGGAGCGGAAGCGACGGAACATATTGGGCACACCGTTGCTGATGGCTCCGGCGAAGGCGCGCTGCTCGAAGGGCGACAGCTTGTAGGTGACGATGCCGTGCACCTTGGCCAGGTTGCCGAAGTGGGCTCCATTCAGGATCGAGGACAGATGCATGGTTCAAGCTGCAAGGGAACAAGCGGGACCGGATTAGCAGCTGCAGAGGAAGTGGACCAGGATCTGGATGAACACGCAGATCGTTATTATAAACATTATGACGGGCACTGCACTGCTCTGCCTGCTGGGTTATGTAATTTTCGCACTGCTCCGCGTTTGGTGGCGGCCAAGAACGTCTGGCGATGGGCCCAATCGCTGCACTTTTGGCAGCCCATAATTGTGCATATTTTTAGAGCCAGCACCTGTCATTGCGGGGAATTATGATGCCAAAATTTACCTTGGAATTCGAATTTTTTTCGTAGCAAAAATTCTTGTCGTCGACTTGAGTGTGACCGTAGTGGGGATGGTTTGAAATAATGCGGGGCAGAGCTTTACAAAAAATACCCTAAATAAGACTGCAAGAAACTTTGTCAATCGGGTTACCACAAACTCAAACCACAGAGGGAAACTTTTTCATGGACTCAAACCTAGTTTTTACAGTCCTTAAATCCGTTACGCAGCGGAATATTTGGAACCCCATGTTCGTTGTGTACCCTTTTTTTCAAAAAAATAAAATCGTCAAAATTGTCCAAAATTGGCAAAAAAAAATGAAGTGGAGTTGTAAATGCAGAAATGTTCTCCTATAAAAACCAAGAAGAAAAAACCAAACCAGAGTGAAATCGGTTGAGTTTAAGCCAAGTTACGATAAAAAAACCGTTGAGGAGATCGCGATTTTTCAGCAAAAATAGTGAACCAAATTTTAAAAAAATTTAAGTGGTTACCTCGTAAAAATTGTCAAAAATTTGCCAAAAATTAGAAATGGAGTTTTAAATGCAGAAATGTTCTCCATTAAAAACTAAGAAGAAAAAACCAAACCAGAGTAAAATCGGTTGAGTTTAAGCCAAGTTACGATAAAAAAACCATTGAGGAGATCGCGATTTTTCAGCCAAAAAAAAATTTAAGGGGTTACATCGTAAAAATTGTAAAAAATTGGGCAAAAATTAGAAATGCAGTTTTAAATGCAGAAATGTTCTCCTATAAATTCCAAGAAGAAAAAACCAAAACAGACTGAAATCGGTTGAGTTTAAGCCAAGTTACGATCAAAAAACCATTGAAGAGTTTGCGATTTTTAAGCAAAAAAATTTACCCATTTTTTTCTAAAAAATGAAAGGGGTTATATCGTCAAAATTGTAAAAAATTGGCCAAAAATTGGAAATAGAGTTTTAAATGCAGAAATGTTCTCCTATAAATTCCAAGAAGAAAAAACCAAACCAGAGTGAAATCGGTTGAGTTTAAGCCAAGTTACGATAAAAAAACAATTGAGGAGATCGCGATTTTTCAGACAAAAAAAAATTTAAGGGGTTACATCGTAAAAATTGTAAAAAATTGGTCAAAAATTAGAAATGGAGTTTTAAATGCTGAAATGTGCTCCCATAAATTCCAAGAAGAAAAAACCAAACCAGACTGAAATCGGTTGAGTTTAAGCCAAGTTACGATCAAAAAACCATTGAAGAGTTTGCGATTTTTAAG